>JACATO010001007.1:0-37500 GCA_018389105.1 Nautilus pompilius
CAAGCGATGCTTTTAAAAATAAGATCGTGTAGTATATAAATCTTTGGTCCTTTGTTTTGCATTCAATAATTAATTATCGATTTTAATATTTATTGTTTTGTTGCTTTTTAAAGAACGCTACCTACAAACAAGGTTCAGCGAAAAAATGGCTTAATTAATTAATCAATGCGAATAATTTTGTACTCCTTAGCACATCTCTCGCGTAAAATGACAGTATTTCCTTCTTACTTCCTCCCGCATCACGCAGAAAGTCATTGCGCACCTGTTATATAAAGTGAATGCATTTCTTCGCGCTTTCGTTTAACCGACTGGAGAAATCTCCTTTACAACTCCTCCTTTTTTGTTGCTGTGCTGTTGCTGCTGCTGCGGGTATATACACTTATATCTTTTCGTCGGTTGCACTAAAAGCAATTAACCAAACCAGCTGAGAACCGCATTAAATGTCTTTTTCTTTTCTTTCTTTCTCAAAAACAGGTTTAGACAACGATGAGATTCCCACCCCCCTGTTAATGACAACAGATGTTTACAGGGTTAATGTTTCTAGCATTAATTGAAAAAACAAAAAACACTCGCAGTTCTAAATAAACAAACAACCATCCCGACATTAAAAGAGAGCGTTTGCTCCGAATTCTGAATACTTATATAAGTAGTAGGACGACGGTTATGGTTTGTGGGTAAATATTAGCGCAAAGGCAAACCGCCATACTTCTAGTGTAGAGGACCGATCGACCGTGGCGACGTCTGGTGGTGCTACACTGCAGCAGCGGGGTAATTGTCTGTCCATAAAACATGCAGGACCTAACCACGATCTGGAGATTGTTGAAGCGTACATCTCATGCCTCGATTTCAATTTCTTTTTTTATCGCGTCAATTTTAATTTAATGAAGAACCGGCCGCTAAATTAAAAACACCTGAGGGAGCTGCTGTACTTGTCGAATCGTGCTACAAAGGTGTGTAAGCAGATGGAGGATCTCTTTCTGTTTTGTTTTTGTCTTTTTTTTTAAAAGCGTGTAAACAGGATTTTTTTTTTTTTTCGTTTTGAAACACGGCGCCCGGTTCCGTTGTACGTGCAGGGAAAGGGTTAACACCGAGGGTCTCGCCGTCTTGGCGAGAACCCAACGGTAAAACAAAGAAGGTTCCTGAAGCGCACGGAGATAACTTTGGCAGCCGATCGAGCGAAGAGTTGGCAACTTCGAACACTAATTAATAGATCTGAGGTTGAAAAAAGCTACACGGATTCGACCCGACTGTTTCCCTCCTCTTCCGCGGAGAAGTCTAGACTTCAGAAGTCAGGGCTGGGAAGCGGACGAGCGAGACACGAGAGTAGAACGACCAGTAACTTCGAAATGTAAAAATGAAAAGCCAGCCATTACTTTTATGCATTAAACTAGCGCTAAATACTGCTTATGTTCAGATTGTTAAAACAAAACATTTTTTTTTAGAATCTATTATTAAAAGTAAACACGAAATAAAAACAAAGCAGTTTATTTTGCTTTAGAAAATCTAGGAAGAAAAATTAAATTATTAGACATTTGTCATATTATTACAAATAAAACTTTAAATGGTTAACTGGCTAGACATTCCAAAGATTTTATAATATATATTTTTGTTTTAAAAACCTTTATTTTAGGAAATTTCTAGACTATATATACCCCCGTTCATAAGGACGGACAGAATTACGTGTATAGATAAAAAGAAATTGAACAGAATTTAGTTTATTAACACTGTAATAATCTATTAAATATCTGAGATACACAAGTAGCTCTTCACACTTGAAACAGTAACAGACAGTACACCTGTGATTAGATATTATCTGAACACTTGATTTATAAAGAATATTAAAAATTTAAATAACAAATAAAAAATTAACATCTTTATTATATACTGTTAAAGATACAGGCCGCGCTCGTGTAATACTTTACCAAAAAAACAACATAGTACTTAAAAATTAACAAATAAAAAATATTTTACTTACGTATTTCTCTCCAAAAAGCAAGTTTTCATACCTGCATTAAACGCACCATTTATACTGTTTTTGTTTTCTTAAGTAATTGAACGTTTAAAGTGAGAATTGGTGAAAAGTTAATTTGTTGTAAATCGAAACTACATAAACAACTAACAAAAAATAAACAAATAGAACATAACAACAACAACAATAGCAGTAACGAGTAAAGATTTAATAGAGAATGAAAATATTTGTAGTTGTTAGATTAAAATAAATTCTTTGAAAAAAAAAAAAAAGTTATAATAAAATTTAGCATAAAACTAAACTTTGATTTGGGATTAGACTACAGTTTAACACTTAAGCAGGTTTAGCTCTTTAAATTCTCAAAAGCAGTATATAGATAAATGCAAGTGTATCCACTCACATGCTATTTTTTATACCTTGGTTAGTTCATTTTTAGTAGTTATTAAAAAAAATATTTAACAACAAAACATCAGGAATCTTCTCTGTCTCTCTTCTGTCTCTCTCTCTCGCATCTCTCGCCATCTCTCTCTCTCTCTCTCTATATATATATAATCTATCTTATATATATATATATATAAACAGTAGAAACACGTATTTGCATGCATGCAGTCCATAGATAGAGAAAAGGACTTGTGTAGGAATACATGTGCACTAGTGCAGCCAGGGCAGAAATTTAACCGTTTTATGTTCTGTTTGCTTATTAGAAAAAAATAATAAGTTGAAAGTAATTAAATATTAAAATGAAATAAATATCCGCCTGTACTTTAAATGATCCTAAAGCAGTTTTCTGGTGATATTTTTATTTTCAAAAATATAAATTTTACATTTTTTCAGACTATGCAATAGTTTTCTGGGGAGTGGTTCGAAATTGAGTAAAACAGTGGATGAAAATTGGAACTTTTGTGAAAAGAAAACGGTTTGAGAAAGTTTTCCGCTCTTCGAAAGAGAATCAGAAAATAAAAGCCCTTTGGTTAGAGAAGCTTTTGCGTTTCTTAAATGTTTGCGTAACTTTTCCCCTAATAATAATAATAATAATAATAATAATGATAATAATAATAATAATAATAATAATAATGATAATAATAATAATAATAATAAATAATAATAATAATACTAATAATAATAATACTAATCATAATAATAATTAATAATCATAATGATGATGATGATGATGATGATGATGATGATGATGAATAATAATAATAATAATAATAATAATAATAATAATAATAATAATAATAATAATATAATAATAATAATAATAATAATAAATAATATCATAATAATAATAATAATAATAATAATAATAATAATAATAATATAATAATAATAATAATAATAATCATAATAATAATAATAATAATAATAATAATACTAATAATAATTATCATAATAATAATAATAATAATAATATAATAATAATAATAATAATCACTAATATAATAATAATAATAATAATAATAATAATAATACTAATCATCATAATACTAATAATAATAATAATCAAATTACGGTACAATATATTACATCGAAAACCGGCAGTTAGTTTGCTTTATTCTTCTCGCTTGCAAGTTTGTTTTTTTTTTTAATTTAGCCGTGTGAAGCTAACCGTTAATTTGAGTACCAGGTGTGACAAGGTATTTTAAAAGGCTGGTATTATGGATAATATGCCACTTTCCCAACATCTGTAATTACGACGAATGGCCTACAACAGGTCAGAATTCACCCCTCGACCCGTTGTGTATTCACTTTTGTTCTGTTTCTCTTTGGGTAAGAATGATGCTTCGCTTTTACAACAGGTTTTGATCTTCTACCACAAATGCTTAATACCAGCTACTTTTTTATTGAAAAAGCAAAGAAAAAGTCGTATATGCAAACGTTTAATAAACTAGGTAAATTTGATACTTTATCATTATATTGGCTTAGTTTGATAACGGTCTTCATCTGCTTTTTTTCGAAAGATAACGTTTCTCTTCTGTAACTTTAGTTTTGTTTACCACGATACCTGTGGAAAATTCAGGTGGAAAGGATTTATTAAGTCCAAAATATCCACAAGAGCAAGAAATAAACGAAAAGATGCAACAGCAAGAAAGAAAAGGTAAAACATAATATCTACTTCCAGGGTATTCTAAGGCATTAAGCTTCCCAAGTTTTCTCGCAGACAGGAGGAACTGTCTGCATATTTATCTATGTTCGCGTGGAGACCAGACGAACGGCTCTGCAATTAGAGTAATGTTTGAATTTCAAACACGACCGTTAATTACCTTGTATCTATTTATTTATTCTGTTTGTTGGAGTTGGGTGCCGCTGGGTTTATGAAAATAGTTTAAAATCTTTGATCCTTAAATAGGCCTCATTTCGGTTGGTTTGTTTTTTTTCTTTTCTGTTATCCGAAGCATTGTCGGTTTCCGCAGAGCCTTATTTTCTCCATCTCTCTCCCTGTTTGGCCGGTCTCTTTGTGTTTAGCGCAGTTTACTCTCCATCAAAAGCAGAAAAATAAAAGCGAAAAGCAACAGCGGAAAACTTACCTTATGTTTATGTTTTTTATATATATAATACATACACAAATTTACCTTCAACTTAGAAAAACTCTGTTTCACCTGCATAGAAATCCTATTTATTTACCGAGTCCGTATCCTTGTCAGTTTAACGTTCTGCAGCCTTGGCGTGTGTTATTAGCTAACGAGGAACACGACACCCACCCAGCCCGAATCTCTGCCCTCTCTCATGAGAGTCTTTATTGTTGTTTTTCCTTTCTTTGTCCGCCCCTAACTCCACGTATCACCAGCGAGCACAGTGGACGCACTTTATTTAACTTTCTGATACTTACCTTGACAAAAAAACTCGATTATCACCCGCCAATCCTTTACATCGTTGCTACCGAGCATCGAGACTAAACTTACGTCGTCCATTATGTAAACTCACAGCCATTAATAATTATTATTTTGTTTGACATAGCCTGGAACTAATTAAAAAGAAAGAGAAGAAAAAAAAGAAGGATAAAAGCAAAAGATGAAATTACAGACGTAAATAGCATCCCTACGTGTTATCTATTTCTAGACGCTATTTTCCCCAGGCAGATTTTCTCCTATCACTCACCTTTAATTGGCAACGGACCCAGAAAAATTATATAATGTTTTGGTTCGTGATGCTGCTATTAGAACAGCCGGGTCACACTTAGAGCCAGGTAACATATAATTAATTTTATAATAAACAGAATTTACGTTGTTCTGCTGGCGGTCTTGTTTTTTTTTTGAATAGTTAAAATGCTAATTTTCTATCTTGTTATTTTATTTACATGGTATTTGATAGATCCGTTTGCGGAATATCTGCACCTGTTATATTCATGTTTAAAAGGGAAGCGAGTGGCAACAAGCAATGAACACACACACACACACAAAACCGCGAACAATTTTGAATAGCTAGTCTATTATTAGTCAAAAAATAACTCTACTAAAAAATAATGGCGAGTTCTACCTGATTCAGCTTCTTTCAGTCGAGTTTGATGAAGATCTGAGTTTCCGCCTAAAAATGCTAATTTTTTATAAGTTGTATGTATACATTTGTCTCTCTCTATATTATATATAGTAGATTCACCAATGAAATACCTTATAGTTCATATATACCTATGTCAAAACGCTATTGTTAGAAAATCCGTAAATATCATAAAGTGGTACATCCAAATTCTTTAGACAAGTCATTTTCATCAAACTCCTTCTTTTCTATACTTTATTCATTATTTTATTGATTAGTTTACATTTATGGCCACCAGTCCGTATAGGTATGTACGTAGCTATGTATTTATACACATATATTCTTTAAACACAGCTCTGGTAGACAGTATCAATCAAAACATGAACTTTGGTTATGTCTAAAAAGTGTTTCTTAACCCTCATTGTATCAATCTTCTTCGGTTTAAATAACAGCCAAATGAATTCCAACATTTACGTCCAGGTCTCTAATTGCTTTTAAGATTTGAACAAAAGGTCTTTTTTAAAAGAACTAGTTATATAATAGTATTTTGGCTGAATATAGCAAAATAACTACTGTTATTTTCTGGACTTCTTAGCGTTCGCCGCTAAACGGTCATCCCACAACTAGTCGTGAATCTAATCGTCTTCTCCAGACCCTGCCAGCTGCCACGGAAATTTTTTCACCATTTTAGAAAAAAAGGACATTAATTTTCTTTTTTTTTAACGCAAATCGATCATCAAAACAGAGGCTGTATATTAAAAACGTTTGCACTTTTGAAACATATTACCGGGTATAAAAATCGACGGGGAGGCTTAGTTAACTAGATGCATAATGCCTTAAATATTTAGGACCGATCATCTTGGACAGATTACTGAAAATGATACTCACTTATTTCGTCGATCCGTTTTTCTCTTTTGATGAGAGTTACATTTTGTTAAGAAGCCAAATTATTTTTTGAAGATAAAAATAATGAATTTTGTAGTTCGATAGTCGCGTACGGTTTGAGAGTGATCGATCATGGATCTTTAACTTTTGTGACATCCGTATGACTTAAATAGTGATTTTATTAGCGTTTATCAGTAGTGTTACTTATTAGTAATATTCGTTAGGTTAGAACAGGGTCTAAGTCTATCACTAGTGCTGGCGAGGAAGTCACGTAAAGGTCCAGTTAATAACAGCAAAGACAGCTTGTCTCCCAGAACAGATTAGTCAATTAAAGAAATAATGAACTCTTGGTGAAACCAAGTATTTCCAATTAAAATCAACTTGAAGCAGGCGATAACAATAAGCAAATATTGGAACTGGGCTTGGCATGTTACAGGACGATACCGTAGTTATCAATTCGGAAAATAGGCTGTCCATATTACCCAGCGTTCCCTGTCAACGCAAATTACCATTCGCGCTACCGGGAAGAGGGGATGGGAACCTTTTAGGAATTTTAATTCAAATAATTAAAAAAAAGGCAAACAAAAAAGATAAAACACACCGCCACAGAAGTGAACCCACCGACATCCACACCGAAACCCCAAAAATAAATTAATAAAGACAAGAAAAGATTAAAAAGTAATTTCACGAGCAAACATCCAACTTTAAGGATGATTAACGTCTTGAAAGCAGGCAGGCTGCTGCTGCTGCTGTGGTATGATGTTCTGGCTGTTAGCAAAGCTACGAAACAACTTCGGTATTTCTGGTAGGTACAATTATCCCTGCACGGCCTGGGATGAATTAAAAATCAAAACAGACGCTTTGTCGAGTTACCGCTGTGTTTTACACAGAAGATTCCCCCTCCGTCCATCCGATAATGTCAGATTACCTTCATGGATTTCATTTAGTACTAGACTTTGTGGCCGTAATTGCACCCGCGGGCCCTAACACTTTTCGTTTCCGACTGATTTTTGCTATACTACGCTAATTGAAGCAGAATGGAGTAGGAAATCGGTTTTCTTGCGCATGTCCAGGACTTGGAGCGCAGGGGAGGAAAAGAATCTTCCACTTCATATATGTATATTTACATATCATAATCAGAATTATGAACCCATAATGAAATGCGGTATGGCGTTAGATAACAAGAATGTCCAATAAGGAAGACGACTGGTGAAATGGATTTAGGCGTCTCTTTAATATTAAAAGAAGGGGGCGAAAGCAGGGAACATTGAAATAAGCAAATCTAAGAAAATCTACAAATAAAGGAAAACACGCACATGCAAAAACAGACAAATCCATGTGCATATATATACTGATCCGTCTTCAGAAGAGTTTCCAGGATGGCAGGTTGCCGGGCCACGCCAGGAGTCGCTGGTACTGAGGCAGGATGATATTCGGCTTAAAAACCAACAAAGCTGAAAGTTTATCCCCCCCACTTTGTTTTTCTTTGGCGCACGCGCACCAGGACATTTTTTTTTTACTTCTGGAACTCGTTTGTTCAGCTTCGGTAGCAGAGCGAATCTTCAGCTCGCCGAATGGTGCAGAAGATCGGAGGAAAACTATCCTAGCGGATGTCTGTTAAGCTGAGCCGGTCCCAGCCCCGCCCACAAGAGTTCTAACACTTCCGCAGTGTGTTTTATATCTGAAAGAAAGGCTTTTTTCTTTATTCGAAGTTAAATTACGCTTAACTCTTTAATATCTCAGTGCAAATTTCTGCAAAGTCCTTCTTTAACAGCAAAAATCATATAAACAGAGACTTTATTTATCTATAGGGAGGGAGGTTGCGGCTAGTTGTTACTGTACCAGTAATCAAAAACACGTGACGTCGATTAGAGCTAATCTATGCGTTTAATCAAAAATTACCGGAACTGTTACAATTAACCCCCGGTCTTGCCTACTCTTACTTATCTTTGTCTAGTCAGTCTCAGAAAACTGTCTACTATTCACATTAAGGTTTATTAAACTCGGATTAAATCTGTTTCGGACTTTCTAGAAGTGCACTGCCTCTTAACAGGAATGAGGATTTTGGTATTTGCGGTAGAAATAGTGGTTTCTGTAGTCTTGAGTAGAGATATCTGGACGACAAGTACCTCCTGAGGAGAGGTACTACAGATAAACACGCATTGTGTGATGTTTAAAGAAATAAATGCCTCCCTCCCCCAAATCGCATAAATAAATTATTTTACAGACTTATTCTGTATAAATCACAGATAATTCGCGAGCTAACGGCGGTTACAAAGACACCAGAATAGGCTTGAAGTTGTTTATAATATGTCAGCCTTTAAAAAGTCAGCAAAGTCTGTGATAGACGACTTTCCATCGTCTCCACGGAACCTAGATGGCGCACTGAAATCTTACAGTAAATGTCAGCGTGATTTTTTTTCCTTGATAAAGTTGTCGTAAAATCTCTCGGGCATAACTATGATTGACGTCTTTAGGCGGACATATTAACACTCAGTAATACTGTGAGATAACAGAGCGTTTTTGCAGTGATATTGCGACCTTTCATCGATTCACACGGTGTAATTTTGAAGAAATGCTTCCTCTTCTTCGTCTTCTCCTTCTTCTTTTTTAATCGTCCCGTAAATTAACCCGAAATCATTCATCTGCTTTCCGTGCTGGCTCGATCTTTGAAATGCTGATTGACTATTACGGTGTTTTTGTGACAGTTACACGTTGTGCGTTTACTGTCTCTGTCTAAAGAGAGTTCCACTTCGAATAGAGCTACAACACTACAACACACACACACACACACACACACACACACACACACACACACACACACCACACACACACACCTTGAACTTAAACAAGGAACAAACTTCTTGGTTGATTGATTTTTCTTCTGCTTCTTAGGCACCAAGACAAAATCAGCATCGACGACAAGAAAATAATTCATGCTGATCCCTATTGAAGTTAGTTTTCCCTTATGCTGTTGGTCGTAATCTGCCACCAAACAGGGGCCAGACTTCCATGAGTGGTAGGCGTCAGGGGGCTGACGTGGCTCCGCTAGCTTGCTCAGAAGAAGGAAAAAAAAAAACAACTTTAGTTTCCACTCTTGTTATTATACCCATAAACCAGTATAAAACTATATATAGAAATTAAGAAGGTATTATGAACCGCGTGCGCGAAAAGTTACAAAACACAACAACGCGATTTCGCTCAAAGGTTCAAATATACCTGCATAGACAAGACGTGGATGGTGGAAGTAGCGGACTAAAAAACACTGGTCTGCTTACTTGGAACATTTTTTTTCAAACCCAAGGGGCCTCTAGCCTTTATTTCTCCTCACTAATTAGTTGCAGGTTTGTATGGTCATAATTGCCGCTTTAGGTAATAAATGATGTATTTTAGATCTTCCTACGCAATATGTAGGTTTTTGATGTAACGACTTTTTTAGAAATCAAATTTGCCTTTGCGTATATCTATATGTGATCCTGAGCAAAGCTGAGTAAAGTTTGGTGGTCGTGAAGCGTTCGGGGGAAGTTGGCGTGGCTGAAAATTATGGAGTAAGAAAGTAAGATGGAATATAGTTGTAAAAATCGCTACTTTTAAAGAAAATTTAGTGAAAATACGCTAAACAGCAAGGGAGAAAAAAGCGTTTTAGACTAGAAGAAGATGTCAACAGGAAGGCAGCAAGAGGGTGTTGCATATTCTTTGTTAAAGAAAAA
This sequence comes from Nautilus pompilius, assembly GCA_018389105.1. Taxonomy (NCBI): domain Eukaryota; kingdom Metazoa; phylum Mollusca; class Cephalopoda; order Nautilida; family Nautilidae; genus Nautilus; species Nautilus pompilius. The sequence continues at coordinate 10,039 of JACATO010001007.1, forward strand.
ATACAATAAAATATAACACAAGTGCAAAAAAAAAGCAAATTAATAGTAATAAACCAAAAATGCGACCACAATTTAAAAGCAAAACAAACAATAACTGCGAAAGATAAATGAAATAGAGAGATAACGAATTTTAAAGACAATGGGGTTAATTTATGTTGTTGTGTTTTTTTTTTAAAAAAAATTTACTTAAGATATTTATTTTTCCGGTTTCCCCCCGATTGAGTAGTATCGACGCTACAATTTGGCTGCTCTTGAACGTTTTGAGACAGATCAAGGTAAACCACAACAACAACAACAACAAAAAATATTTTCGTTGCTTTTGATCTCCTCGCACCGCAGCTTGGCTGCTGTTCCAGGGTAGGCCACGCTACCCCGGAGAGCCCAGGTTTATTTGAATAAAAGCGTCTTCTCGAATCGAAATTTACCATAACCATCAATGGCTGGCGCAGTCTTGCAAGGCGACGACTACAACAAAAGGCATCGTTGTCAGGTAACACGTCTTTGCAATATCGTTTATCTCCCAGTATTCCGCTTTTCTATCATTAGTAAGAACTCTTGAAAACTTTGGTGGACCTGATAATAGCTAGGATTCAGGGCACAAACCTTGCAATTACCAGTCAGGTGTGTGCTCTCCCCAAAGCTACTAAGATCAGCATTTGCTTTTCAGATAATATTCCGATAAACCATCACTGAAGGCGCATTCAGCCGTAGTTATTAATTCTTCGCATTTTCCAGAGATAAATTAGCGTAACGCTTTTATTATCTCCTAAAATTATTTCTCGTATCTATTCATTTTTCAAGAAACTCTAATTAAAGGAAAAATTCTGTTTACAAATTTTCTGTTTGACTTATAAAATATTAAAAAAAATATATATATTATTTTTAAAACTGCACAAAAAGATAAATATATCTCTTCCTTCCCTGTTTCTTCGAAACCTCGTAGGCTATTGCGCTTTCAAACTCCACTTTAGGGAGTCGGGGACGTTCAAGTGTCTTTTGGAAATCGCTTGGCAAACACTGAAAGTAAATACCATTTTTTTTTTTTTTTAAATCCATAGTCATATTACATGTGATATTTTCCTTTGCTGGAAACGTTGGCTTTGTCTCTTCAGTTTCTAAGACAAAGAAATAGATATAACCCGTTCTTGCGCTATTAGCAAAACGTTCCTTCTCTTCGAGAGATGTTTCCTTCAAACATCGCAGCATCACAATTCACTCCCTGCCCTTTACTCCATTTCCCCGGTAGTTGTAAAAAAACAACAACAACAAAAAACAAGGCAGAGATAAATAAAAAGAGTAAACGACAGAATAATAATTTTTTTTAAGAGAGAGAGAGAGAGAGAGAGAGAGAGAGAGAGAGAGAGAGAGAGAGAGAGAGAGATGGAGAGATGGACAGAGAGAGAGAGAGAGAGAGAGAGAGGAGAGAGAGAGAGAGAGAGAGAGAGAGAGAGAGAGAAGAGAGAGAGAGAATTACCGTGACAATTAAAAAAAAAAGAAAAACAGGATTAAATATTAAATTCCTGGATAAACCGCTCACTAATTGCGTCGTTGCACTTTAATTTAATCATTTTCATTATCTTTTCAAAATTTTTGTGGTCGGATTACACCGATTTCTCGGTCTTAAGAAGGTTAAATCGTGGCACGGGATTGAATTTAGATTATTAAAAAAAAAAAAAAATATTGTGAGATACTTCAGCGTAGCTTAACGTTCTGGCTGATATTGTATCCAGCAACTTAGCACTTAGTCGATAAATAAGGGATAAATAAATGAAAAGTCTACTGTTTTAAATTAATTAAATTGCATTCGCTTCTAACAAAGATGTGTGTGCGTGCGCGTGTGGTTTATATATCTGTAAAGTATTTATAACATATTCTGAATATATATATATATATATTACCTAAAGGGCTGTGTATATTGCCATCGTAAATAGAATAATTCTAATATGACTCTTCTAGGAAGAAGTTCTTTTTTATAATCTTTAGCTTTACTGGTAGAATATGTATTCTATGTTTTACACTTTTTTCAACTAGTGCAGTAATATATGAATATAGCAGATTATGTTACATTTGGCTTGCATGTAGGTGACAAAATTTAAAGTCTTATTCTAAGTTTAAAACGACAAAAATTGTTAATAAGAGATAATACTGCTAATACATGCAAATGCAGTGTTGCTAGCTGTGTGTGCGTGCGTGTGTGTGTGTGGTGGGTGGTGAAGATGACGACTTTTATTGTATTATTCGATATTCAGTAACTAATAAACAATGTAGCAGTAATACAAATAAAATAGAAATATGTAGTTAGTTTTTTTTTTTGGATTGGGTTAGTAATATATTTTAAGGTTCCTTAAAACGACAAGGAAAACACACTCTTATACAGGGGCGCGGTCGCGTAATGTACAAGGTAAACACGATTTTTAAAATACCGGATCCTGATTCACACACGTGGTACCGTACTGGAGCTAATTCGGCTCCAGGTGATAAAAATGTGCAAAACAAAGAAAACATTACGAAATAAATCAGAAATAAGTAAAACAAAATGAAATAAATTAGCACATGAAACCAAAAATTACGAAATTAAAAAAAATATATATAAATATATATATATAATAAAAGCAACTTAGATTTTTAAAAATGGAAACTATAGAAAAGCAGACGGATTCTATTTAGCGCAGGGCCTGCACTGGGACGACAGTGCGGTCCGCAGGTAGATCCAGGTAAGACAACTCGACCTGTGACTATCTATTTAGCAGGCTTTGTCGTGAAGTGGCTTAAAACGACGCGTATCGGCAGCGGGTTCTTTATCCACGATGGTGTACGTACAGGCTGCTCGCAGCGCTCAGTGACGGCATCTCACCAATTCGTTCCACACCGATTACCCCCCCCCCCCACCACCACCTGGTGAAGTCAATAGCGGGATCAAAAGCATTTCTACCTGACTCGGTGGAGTGTGTTTAACTCACCGGGCGCCTTCTGCGTTTTATCGACGGTAAAACGTGTAGGGCCAAGAGAAAGATCCGGCCGATCCCGTGTCTGAGGACACCGCGTTTTCTCCCCCGGACTGGAACGGAGACCCTCACAAGGAAAAGGAGAATTCTCAGAACTGTTTTCCGGGTGTTTGCGCCCGTCCTGAAGCCGCTTCGGTTTGCAGGGTTACTTAGCGGTTCAGAAACTACGCGGGCATATGAAAGGGAAATAATGGTCAGCACCGTACTCTCCAGAAGACAAAACCGCTGTCCCGCCATTCCTTCATTTCCTATTTTCTAAATAAAAATGTTTGTTTGTTATTATTATTATTATTATTATTATTATTTTTATTATTATTATTATTATTATTATTATTATTATTATTATTATTATATTATTATTATTATTATTATTATTATTATTATTATTATTATTATTATTATTTCATCGCTACGAAGAAATCAGATCTGGTCAAATCATCACCTTCAATTATTTGAGAAAACACTTAGAAACAATTGGAGTCTATTCGTAATATATGCCCAAATGTGTATTTATTGTTTTAAAAAAAGTAAGCATTTTTCAAAGCTTGTTGCATTAAAAACATAGAAATAAATGTGAAAGAAAAACCCTAAGAGTAGTCCAAAGCAGTAATATGCAAATCAGGCAACTTAATGAATAATTTCTGTTAATAACTATTTTTTTCATAATCATTCAAATTTGGTTTATTAAATCAGTCGCAAACCTTTCGAGCTAGAACTACTCTATATTAAATTTAAATAAGCATAAAATCTGTTTCATTAACAGATTAGTTTATAGCGACAGTATAGACTGTCAAAAAATTCCTATTAAAAACGTATCCTTAAATATAAATTCGTATCTCTACGGACAATCTGTTGATCTATTTTTTTTCCCCCCAAGTAATTATCATGCAACGAAGATAAGAGAATTAAAATAAAGTGCCCAACCTATTCATTATCTCAAGTAATTTCTTTTAGGCCATTTTTAAATCCTTGGAATATTACGGGAACGCACGTAGGCTGAAGAATAAATGATTGCCATTATTTGGCATTGTAATCCTTCCTTTTAGTCTACAGACAATCAGGATACATCACTGCAGGTTAAGATAGCAATTCCATAATTGGCTTTAGTGTGCTCGGGTGGACAAAAATGAAACTGGTGATCGAGGAAACATTTTTGTGTATACAAAAAAATGTCTTATCGTTGTCTTCTTCCCATTTTATGTAACTTTAAATGTAATTTAAAGAAGTATCTATAGGTACGCTTTAAAATAGATCATTACCCAAGGTTTTATAAACCAAACTTGCGAAACTGCTTTAATAATAATAATAATAATAATAATAATAATAATAATAATAATAATAATACATTAAAAACTATTAAAATTTTTAGAGAATTACTTTTTAAAATAAATTTGCTTTAGTCTGGGCAGTCCGGTTTTCTCCCACATCCAGAAATTAAGTGTTCTAGTAGGAGGTTAATTTCCAGGTAGAGTACCTTTGCTTCCAGTCTATCTTAGATCACGGAAATGATTCAGAACTGTCGACCCGGAATTGGAGATGGCACATCACGATGATAATTTATTTTATAAATAAATTATCAACGATACACGATACTGAGGTTTAAAGTGTAGGCTCAGAAATACATTAAACACCACATACAGAGACAGAATGTATGATCCACTTGGCTTAAATTCCACATTTATTTATGTTCAAACTTTGTTTGGATATTTACACACGCGCACAAATAAATAAATAAATAAATAAACAAAGTAAACAATTAATGAATAACTAATAAAAATAGAATTTAAAATATTTATTTGCACATCCGAAAGGCAGTTTCGAAATTACGACAGCTTTGAAAAGATCGAAATAACGTGGTTATTTATTTAGCTTCCACGTAGGAAAATTCTAAATTGTTTCATAATATATTTAGCAGTTGTTTGTAGCATAAATATGGTTAGGTACGAAACCAGGCTACATCTGAGAAGTTCATAGTTAGAGAAGCCCCTAACCCGTGATTGTCAAATGGCTCCGTGATAAGTTTTCTCTCTCCATATGATAGATTTTTCAGCATCTTTCTTCTAAATTGATTTGCGTTTTGTCGAATTTCAGGGAAAACTTACTGGTTACAATTTCTTTTCTTTGATATATTTCCATGCTATTAATTTAAAGATAAAACCTGTTAAAATAATTTTAAACTACACACGCACATCCATACACACAGACACACATTCTCTCTCTCACACACGCATGTATCCGCGCATTGATGAGGCTCAAGGAAAACTCATCCTTAGTGCTATTGGCTAAAAAATATATGATACTTGCAGATTTTATTGTTAGCCTTATGTTTCAATCAACATTTAATTTATTTTAAACGAACAAAGAAACGATAAAATTTGCAAAAAGAAGTTAGTAAAACAAATGTTACAACCTTAGAGATGATTTACTCTCACTTGCGGCAATTGGCTGACTCCACGAAATTTACAAAGTCAGAGTCTCTCTATTTCCAAACGTCCTAAATCACAGAGTTTGAACTTCTCTTTAAATTCGTTACAAAATTCTCAAAATTTAATTTTGACAACGCTCTGCTTACTTAGATTATAGGATTTAATACAAATGACCTACCTTGACACTATTTTTACCAAATTGGTGAATTCATTAATATATTTTGGTAATAGTAAAAAATAAGATTCTTAATTTGCCTAATGAAAATTAATGTTTAATTATTTGTTTAAATATTAGCTCATTATAATTAAACGCATAAATGACTAAATAATAATAATAATAATAATAATAATAATAATAATAATAATAATAATAATATAATAATAATAATAATAATAATAATAATAATAATAATAATAATAATAATAATAGATTTAATTTTTATCACATTTTAAGCTTTAAGATATTAAACAAAATTTTTTTCTTCACTTTTTAAGTTTTAAATTTTATGTGAAACGACTTTTACGCCTGAATAACATACAGACATATAAAGTAAACATTTTGAGACGTTGTAGATGACCTCAAGGAATTAATACTGATAATATAAGTAAAATCGGAAAGAAAACATTTATACCCATTCTTTTTCTTTTAAATTATAATTTGTCCTTAGTTTTTGCCACACATGAAGAAAAAAAACAACACAAACTCATCTCTCTTTGTCAATTATGGATATATATAGATTAAAAATATATAGTTATAAAGGGATAACAGTGATCTACGTATATAAATGATAAAAGTTAATATATTTCAAAATTGGCGAAGATAAGAAGAAAACCACGTGTGCGATACCCAAAAGGTCATTTAAAAAACACTTCCAACGGTAAAAAGCAAAGAAAATTTTCAGTTAAAGAAGACTCGTCGAAGCAAGGATGGATGTTAAAAACCGAAACATTAACACATGAGAAATCAAAACAAAACTCAGCTTAGAACGTCCTACCTTTGAAACCGATCCCGAAGTTTTAAAACAGCTCGATCAAATTTCTTAACAAAGAAAATTTACTTTATTCAAAACAATTTGTTTCTTCTCAGTAAAAGTAAAGAAGAAAAAAGATGATCCCACAAAAGTTAAAAACTGAAGAGCCAAAATTTCCCCCTTTTTGCAGTTTATTAAAAATCTGATTTGAAATATTATTAGAAAACATTGTTAGAACCTTATTTATATCATTATTAAAAAATATTCTTCATAATTTTTTAAAAAAAAAAACGAATAACGCGATCCGGTTATGAAGATAAACCGGTGGATTTGCTATATCTCACAGGGATTTAATGTTAGATAGCAAAATAAAGATACAAGGGCTTAGTCCGAATATGTGCCAAACTGGAGAACAAAAAGGGGGGAAATGGTAATCTAGTGGCGATTGGAATTGCTTAGGCGACTTGATCAAAGAAAGTGATTGCAAATGGTGAACAAGAGATTCTAATTTCTAATCCAATCAGATTAATACCTGCGCAGACAGTCGCGCCGTGACCATCAGCAAACATGCCTGTGACATTCTCGGAAACATCCAAAAACGAGACGACGACCGAACCGAAATGAAGATTAAAAAGTTGGCTGAAATTTTCCGAAAACACATTTGAATAATTACTTCGCGAGTTTCCTCTTGGACTAAAAAACGAAATATTAACTGTACTTTTATTCTTTTCAGCCAGGTTCGTTAATGAGTTTCCTGGGGACTTGTGTTCAAGATCTCGGAGCAAACTCCTTCCCCCCCACACACACACTTTTTTCTTTATCCAGTGTGTAGTTGCCAAAGGCAGACTATGTAATTATTTTATTTCAGAAATGAGAAGTCCATACTCTCGTTCTGGCATTTCTAACGCTTTTTTTTATAATCAAAGCTACTTTTTTGCGCCAATTCTTTTGTCTTCGTGTTATAGGTAGAATTCCATCTGGCCAAGCAACGTGAGAATATTGTTTTCCTTTCTTTTTGTGTGTGTGTGTGGGGGGGGAGGAGGAGGAGGAGGAGGGAGGGGGAAGAGATTTTAAAGGGCTAATACGAAGAAGAAAGAAATTACAACCAAGTAGGATGTCTTTGGCGGTTTATTTTAGTTCTTCTAAGGGACAGCCAACCATGAATCAGCCGGTCAGTGAAGAAGACGGGGCCGGATACTTAAGATAAAATTGTTTATCAAAAAAAAATGACAGATACTTCCCTGGTTTTCGACGACGAACCAATGACAAAAAAAACGACACTATCCTTTGTCTCTCTACGAGAGCAGTGAACCGTGACCATACTTTCCGTTCTATACTCGGGATTTATTGCAGTAAGATTTTTTACCTGTAGAGACACTCACTCACACACTCACTCACACACACACACACACCACACACACACACACACACATATATATATATATGTTTGTCGTAATTTTGTAAATTCAACAACGAGTAATTGTAAAACAGGCTGAACAGATACAACTGGCTGATCTGTTTTCCATCACGTCTTTGTTAAATGCCACAAATCTTATTGTTTTCTTTGCAAAACATTTGGGGTTGACTATCATAACAAGCTTTCCTAAAGCATTTATTTTCATCATAAAATATTTTAAAAGACAAAGCTTAAAATCCAGATATCCGTTTTAAACTCGAAAGGTTCTTGAAGTTTGTAGGTTTCTTTTAAGAGAGTCGTTCTCCAAATCTATCAATAACGCGATTTGATGTCTTAATCCAATCTCCTACAACTGCAGATTCTTCTATATCCGATTAGTTAAGAATTCTTTGTGAATCGTCGTTAAAAACAGGGCCATTATATGTCGACATTTTCTAATAAAAGCAGATAACAACTACTCTGAAAAAAAACATTTGTTTTTCGCAGATGGAAAAGAAGGAACATTATTTTCATAGACAGATGAAGAGGGGATATATTAAAATATCCTTTAGAATTATAAAAACGCCAACTGAAAGGTTTATTACATGTAGAGTGCTATTTTGTAAATATTATTAATAAAGGCAGGCTCCCTGAAATGCCATGCGCACCAGATTTCTATCAACCGTGTTGCGACAACATCAAGCACCTTGCGCTTGGAGAAAATCTCTTCTAGAATTCGCGTTACATTAGTAGAGATTCCGAAGTTTGATCTGACATATACTTGCCACAAATTTAAGAGTTGTGTCTTTGTACACCTTCTAAAAACATTTTAGCGAAGTGTGCTAAGTGAACGAATAATTTAGTATTAAATGATGGTCTTTACTTGAGTATTCAAAGCATCGAGAAAATCATATCTAATGAACATCACATTGTTACAATAACAAAGCATTTATCTGAATTTTAAAGTGAGGTCCATGGGCAGGAAGGGTTTTAGGTCAACTGGGTGTGTCGAAGGGCCTGAAGTCTGCTCCTTTGGGCATGCATGACAGAATACATTGAATATTTCAACTGCTACTATTATATTCAATTCGAAAACACCTTTATTTAAAAAGTTAAGAGAGCCATGATTACAAAGACTTGAAAGAAAAATTTTTGATCACCATCAGAAAAGGATAAAATGATCAAAAGCAAAATCTAATTCTTCTGGGATACTCAAGCAAATAAATCTACAAGACCATCCACACACATATCGATCATAATGTACGCACAACTAAGCCAATCTATTTGTTTGTCTTTTTTCCTTGCCCTGATCGAACGTAAGCTTTGAGCATGCAGAGAAAGGAAGCCGATTGTTTGGCCTCACAAAATGTAACTAACCAGCCATGTTTCCAAAACACTGAATGCAGCCGAAATATTTTAGAAAATGCCAGCGTCGACCAGTTGGATCAGTGGATAGGAATGAAAGCAAGAGTCTGGCATTGGAAATTGTACATCGTGGTTTTTCCACTCGGTTTCCCAACGAGCGATGTGTCATTAGGATAATGGGAGGTTGACAGAAGATGAAGTGTTAAGTACCTTGCGAACTCTGTTTCCAACTAGTCTGGCCCGTGTTAGAGAACACGGCCTAGAAAATTTTCCGGCATTCGGGTTTGAAGCCTATCACAGAACCGTATTTGAATTTCTGTCAAGAAGACGGTGGAACGTTTAACGTAATATTCTTCCGCAGACTGCGCATCGTCTCTGTTAACCTGACAGGTAGTTAGTTACTCGCGGCGGTTTTGGCTCAACACCAACTGCTGTGGCGGACCGTTCGGCTTGCGAACACCAGCGCGTGTGTGGTCCTTACTTCGTTCCCTCGTAACTTCGCCACATTGTTTTTTGTTGGTTCGGTCTCTGCCCGCGCAATCATTATACGCTTCGCTCTGTTTTAGCGTTTCGTGTCGTGAAATTTTGTTACGGTCTCTATATGTGTCTCGTAGCTATCAGAGGGATGAACCGGATGTTCGTCATAATGTGAAGCGTACCCTTGCCCATTAGTGGGCAGGGTCATCACTCCAATGACCGGGTTTCTCTGATATCCGCTCTAGAATCCCCGACTACGTTAGAGCTTCTTCGGCACGTGAAGCGAATCTGCTCTCTTCACCCGTTTCCGTAGAACGCACACCTTTGATCTTACTTCTGCGTGAGCCTGAACAGAGTTCTTCGACGAGTGGTGTGTGTGTGTGTGTGTGGGGGGGACTTAATTTAGGAAGATTATGAAAAAATAAAGCATCATCGCTGACCTCGTCATCTTCTGAATCTCTTACACGTCACAAATTTTAAAGGATGTACTGTGCCGATGGGAAAATCTCTCTAAATGATGCCCACGCACTTTTTCATTTTTCTATCCGTACCACCCGCTTTATACGACTTCGACAGCTATTCACATCTATTTTATGGTATCCATTAAATTAACTGAAGCTTCTGAAGAAACTTCTGGCTAGCCGGGGCACATTTTCGAGATCTGTTCTGTTTTTCACGACATCCAAAGTCAGTTTCCAAAAAAAATAACGTAGCGAAGACAGATTGCACCCCGAGAAAAGAATGACGGGTTGTCTTCCAAGCCAAACATTGAGTTAAACGACCAATTGCAATCACCTTATTGTTTTGTTGTTGTTTTTTTCGGGGGAGAGGTGAAAATTCACGGATGTCTCCACAAAAAAATCTCTTGGGGATATGTAATTTATCAAAGATCAGGGAAATTTTCTTTTCAGATTCCGCCCGAGGTTCAACAAGTTGGAAGACTTTCTGACGACGCATTTCTTCGTGCCATCACTGTTGCATTCTCCTTCCTTTCCTCAATAGTCCATGAGTTGTGGTTGGGATTTTGACTGCATATATCTGAATCTGTTTAACTTTTCTTCATTACCAGCTGATTAGAAAACAAAACGAAATGTCTCACTATTGTTTCAACTGCAAGCAGCACTATGTAAAACTGCTGAGAGTCTCTAATCATTGGAAACGTTATCACAATCTATATTTCAAATACCGACCTATTTATTACTTACAAATTATTACAGTTTCTTACACATATAGTTAGCAACTTAAAATGATAGTCAGATGTTTTTAATTATTCGAAATTTAGAAATTTTATATCTAATTGAAATGATAGACAATTTGTTACGACTATTTATTACAATCTGTTTATTTGTGTGTTACAATATGTTTAATTATTCATTTAAACTGTCATCTTTTCAATCTCTAAACCCTGTATGCTGTCAAGCTCAGCATATAAAGTTGGCAGTCTAGATCAATCTGGTTAAATTTAAAATGTTTTAAAATTTTTGTATATTTATTTATTTTTTTGTAGTTAGAATTATCTATATCATAAATTGTGATATTTTAAATATGGGATCTTTTAATGCATTTTAATTGGAAATCATAGATATTTTTCAACTTTCATACTCACAAGTTGTATATTATTACTCTAGCAAGGCTATTTATTACATCAGATTTATGAGTAGAATTCGTCTTAAAACCTTCGTTTAGTTCTTCTATTCTATGATTATAATACCAGAAGTTTTCATTTATATAAATTACATCTATCAATTGTCAAATGCAACCTGTATACATTTTTATTCACCTAAATTTACTTTTTAAAAAATTACTTTCATACACTCGAACCTATCTAATATATATATATATATTTTTTTTTTCAATTTGGACTAAGTTGTATTTAAGTGAGATAAAGTGATTTTTAAATGTAGAATAATTGGTTTTCCAAAATTATTTTTTAATATTTTCAACTATTTTCTAATCTCAACCGGGTCTGAGAAGTCAAAGTTGGAATCTCGGTTCAATGTAACTGGTTGGCATGAGTTCGTCACTAGTCGACTGTGTCGGTTTTTTCCCCATTTTTAAAAGTGAAGAGTTCCACTAAGAATCTTCTTTCCCAAACCGGAACTGCAGGCCTCCTGTAGCCTAGTAAAGGCAACGCTTTCCGGCGGATAACCTCACCGATTTAGAGAGGCCATATCTTCGTTGTTGAGAATGGAGCATGAAATAACAAGAACAACAACAGCAAAAAAGAACAATAAATAATAATAATAATAATAATAATAATAATAATAATAATAATAATAATAATAATAATAATAATAATAATAATAATAATAATAATACTAATAATAATAATAATAATAATCATAATAATAATAATAATAATAATAATAATAATATAATAATAATAATAATAATAATAATAATAATAATAATAATAATAAGCAAGAATGAGATAGTTGTTGCGTCACCCACCCTTGAAAGGCTAGGGAATTGTACATAAAAGGAATACGTGATAGATTTCTTTGGCTTGATTTATACTATTATTCATATCTGTTTGTTCGCCGAAGAAGCTCCGAATCCAGATAGAAAAACCGTAACATAAATCGGTCCCTTCATCGAAATGGTTTGACGCTGATCAGAATCGCGTTGGCACAAGTGAATGTACCTGTGGTTTTTTTTTGGAAAGTACGAGTCGTACCAGTTTTACTAATTTTTTGGCATTATTACTTTAACGCGGTCTTATTGTTTATCTTTCACCTGTAAACGTTTAGAATTTGAGGGATGGAGGTATTCTACTCATAGTTGTGAACCAGATAAATTAGGCAGCGTGACGTGCTCCTTTTTCCCGCGGATAACACGAAATTCGAAATTATTTCTAAAATACAAAAACATATTGACTCGTGTCGACGAGCGGGCCGCAAAACATATCCTGAGATGTATATTTTAAACCTTTTTTGTTATATTTAGCTAACCAGCGAACTTAAAGGTCTCTCGACCCGATAGACGTCAGGTGAACGCTAAAGACAAAAACGACATTCTTCAGATTTCCTACATTTTTTCCTGTTAAAACTTAGAAACTTATTTTTTAAATTAACAACACAGATTTAAATGGACTAGCAAGTATCAGCTGCATATCAAACTAATGGAATGTTAGGGGTGGTTAACCGAAGTATAAAACACAAAAGTACGTCTCCTCTACATCTTTGGTTCGCCCACATCTCACAAGATGCTGTGCAGGTGGTAGAGTCCTTGTTTGGAAAAACCGTACTTATTTATCACAGAGAATTGAACATAAATTTGCTAGAATATTTTCAGGTGTTAGGCATCTTAAATATGCCAAATAATTAAGAAACTATTAGTTCAACAAGACTGGAATTCTAGACGTGTGTATAAAAAGGGGGGAAAAATCTAATGGCTATCTGCAGTTAGTATAAATCTGGGAGTGGGAATTACAAATCAACTGAGATTTTGGCACTGTAAGATATCAGAAAATATCTGTTACAGTTCCAGAATTGTTAATGTCTATAAATAATTACTGACAGGTGTAGCTAACAGTGGCAGTATAAATCAAGTTAAGGACCGCATTGGTGGCCGATTCTCTACAGGTGTTGATGGATTCCTCCCTCCTCGTAATTTAGCTAAAATAAACTCCGGCTCGCGCTTGTATGACCGATAATGGCTTCGCGCTCGACAAGCCCGAATGAGCTGTGTGCTTATTGGAACAGGCTGCCTCTAGAGACCAGACCCTGCGATCTGCCGGCATTCTGAGAACGGGAAATGACGAAACAGAATGCACCCTGACCAACTTCAAAAACTCAGCACCAAACTGATTCGGGCTCAGTAACTTCAGCATGAGTAGAGATGAAGATTCTTGTAACGGAACAGGTTTGGTCAAGCGCCTACGAAGATGGCAGTCAGAAAACCTAATGACGCGAGGAATGGTTAAGAAACGGCCACAAGACTGGGAAGACACCGGTCGGGTTACCTCGGGTTTAACCAATTTACTTTTTTTTTAGTAATAATTAAACTAACTAATTAACCCTGCTGCGGATTCATCCCATTTTGAGAACGTACGTGCGTTGTAGCTCAGACAAGGAGCATATTTATCGACAAATCTGAAACAACTGTCAATGGTCTTAGTCGATGCATCCAAGTTTGATGTAACAAAGTTGTTTGTAAAACAATAGCGGCAATTAAAGTTGAGTAACAGTTAATTTCCGCCTGAATGTAAAGTATAGAAGTCAACTTATCGATGCATAAGCACGAGGAAGACAATATATCGAAATCTGGTGCAAAGACTATGTACTGCGGCAGACAGTGCCCTTCAACAGCTTTCAGTCCTATAACTATTTTACTCTGTTTAGTCTTTGTCAGTCTTGACATTATTTAAAGATCTCTTCTAACCCCAACCACAAGAACACGGGTATTTTATTTACATTATTAACGAGCAAAATTGAGCGAAGTCAGAAAAAACAAACAAACAAAACCAAAGCTGCACACCAATGTTAAATTAGATATAAGCATTAGCCAGTCATAGAAATTCAAATGTGAAAGATGTAAAGAAACCTTTTTTGTCCCCTAGCCGCCATCATCATCACACTGATTATGGATACTGCAAAACACTGCTTAGCATCTGTGTTTCCAGCATCAGCCATTTAAGATATGAAAAGTTCCTTCTATTGTTGGTTGGTAGGTTAACGATACTATTAAACATTGCCTAGTTACGAAACACAAATCTTTACTTTGACTATCTCCGTTTCTGAGATGTACTAATTGCTTTTTGGTACTTCCATCAATACCGTTAGTGCCGAGTTGTTAATTTCCGGTCAGACTGCTTATACGAGCCGACGACCATTAATGGAAGTTATTCAAATCCATGCAAAATTACGGTTAATCTTAACCCTAACCTTTTCATTGTTTAGCAGCGTATTATTATACTGATAGTTTTCAGGCGGCTCCTTGAAAGCAGAACCGAAGACCACAGTTCCCATAAATACGCAAGCACTTGTATCTTATTCGTGTACCGCTGTTTGTTGAGTAAGGGCGGATAACTCGGTCTGTAATGGACTCTGTCAAGCTTTCTCCCCCCACCAAAATCTGTTTGGTATAAAGAAAAGGTTGTTGGTTTCCATTTTTTCTTTATTTGACGTAGATTTCTTTTGTGTACATGGTTTTTCTTCCAATTATAATTAGACGGTCAGCAGATTTCCCACCTGCTGAAGCTGGAGGTAAGCTTACACTCGGGTCCGGGAACCACATTCTCCAAACGTTAGATTTACCTGAGCATTCCCCGATCGGCTACGCCCGCAAGGAGCAAAACACAAGAAAGAAAACCCTGACTTACCCTATCACGGTTTGCTACTTTTCCTCAAAAGAAAACACAGAGCTATCCCTCCCAGCGCTTTCTCGTTGTTTCTGCGGGACCGACATCAACAGAGGTCGGCGGAAGACGGTACACAGAAGCAATCCGAGTAGAGAAAAATTAAAAAAAAAAAAATTTGCCGAGTGAAAACGGCAAAGTTTGTTTGTGGCGATGAAACTCATCGACTCTAAATGTCCAATGTCTCCTTGACAGCTAGAAGATGTACATGTGTGTGTGTGTGTGTGTGTGTGTGTGTGCATCCGTCTTGTGCTGGCCGTCGGAAAACAAGCCCGCTGTCACGCGAATAAAAGACTTTAGCTATTAACCCTTGCAAACAGAGAGCCCGAAATGGCCCAACAAATAGCTGATAATATGAAGATCCAGTAGACACCGGTTATAGTGCTTAGTATTGGGAAGTGTTTTAGTATAGTTGACTTACAACAGCAGATAAATCGATAGATTTATCATTATCATATGAAGTTCTCTATAACTAGAAATGTACACCATAACGTATTACCAAAGGAAATGTGGTTAAAACCGATTACTAGTAATCCTTGCTTTGAATCGGCGTCACAGAAAATTAATTTTTATGGAAGCAGCCCTAGCTGTAAAATAAATTATAATTATGTTAGTTTTACGTTTAAATTTTTGTATGGTTTTTTTAAAGCATTTACGGTCAGTGGAATTTTGTAACGATAATGATTAATAGGTTCATCTCAGTAAAAGATCTTTACTATTCAAGTAAACAATGATATTGTCTAAATCGATAGTAACCCATTAGCTGAGTTTGCTTTAGAGTTACGAGGAAGCAGGAAACCACTAAGAATAAAGGTATGGTCCCCAGAGAAGAGAAATTGTTAAAATACACTTCTTAAATCGATTAATGTTATCGGTATTAATTACATTTGTTAGTGACTCTGGACTACAAATTTTAACTTTTTTTATGATTCCTCAAAGAAAGTAAGTGTTCTTTATAAAATTGATCATGCTGATTGAAATAAAAGGATCTATATACTTTTGTATATTTCATATAGATTTTGAGAAATAAGCAAAAAATATTATTTCCTATGATAATGATTTTTTCTCAGTATTAGAAGATAAAACACTATATAAACAAGAAATATTAAAAATGCATGTCAGAATTCTATATATTAACGAATTTGTGGACATGTACATGTAAATAATGTACACAATAAGTATGATATTTACATTTTTGGTTTTAAATTCTAGTTCTATCTTTAGCTAATTTAAAATTACGTCTTAATAACAATAACTAGAAGTGCTTAGCGGGAAATTTTCATTCATAGCTTCTACCAGAGCCATCTCCCTTCAGTGTCCAGCAATTATCTGCAATCGTACTTGGTCTCCACTTGCTTTGGTTGCCCATCACTAACATTACCAAAGTTGGCTGCAAAATTACAATTGGGAATACAGAAAGTGGATCTTCAATGACATATTGTAAATCATGTTTTTGTTTTTGTCGGTTTGAAGTAGTTCATCAACGAATAGTTTGTAATTAGAAGCTCTGTAAATTTTCAAGAAATTTTTAGTTACATCTTTAAAAGCATTCCATACGGCACATTCAGTTTCATTCAGATTTCTGTCAAAGTCACCGGGGTTAATAACTTTTATGATTTGTGGACAAACAAAAATACCTCCTTTTATTTTTGCATCACTTATTCTTCTTGGAAACGTCTGATTCAGGCATTATAATCTTGCTTCGTCCTTGTTCAGTGTTTTCCCAAAATTCTTTATCAGGCCCAGTTTGATTTGCAGAGGTGGAATGTAAATGTTATTTGGGGCAACTAATGGTTGATGTAAACTATCCAGTTTTTGGCAACATAGTGGGAACTTCTGGCACAACTATCCCATTCACATAACAAGCAGCATTACTTGGTAAATCCAGATTTCATGCCGAGAAGTCTTATAACTTGCAAGTCACCACAGATGTGCCAGATATACTGATTGTACTATATTTGGCGTAGAAAAAAGTCCATATTTTTTATGACTCTTTGGTGTGAATAGCATGTTCAATAGAAGCAGATGGGTTTATTCCTATTGTGCAAAAGTACTGCTTTTAGGCTTAATTGTGACAAATCAATAAATAGTCGTCATTCATTTGAATTATGTTCTAGGCCCAAAGCCAATCCGTTTATGTTGCCAGTGACATAAGTTATCTTTCATAATGGATAAAGATAGATTTTTTGGCAATTTCTGAAAACTGATAACTTTGTTTTTGGAAAGAAAATTATACTGTTGCAATTTTGAGCCCAGAAGTTCTGCTTGATCTTTTAAAAGATTGAAGTTTCTATGTGAATAAGTTTAGTTCGATTAATAAGAAATAGATTAGTGGATGGCGCTACCCGAAATCCTCCATCAGAATGTTCTGTTGATATTGACATTAACACATTTTCATAAGATTCATCATCCAAATGCCATGTTTAAAAAACTTTGGAACTTCGAGTTCGTCATCATGAGCTACTGGCTTTATTGCTGATAGACGATTTTGGGTAGTTAATACACTTTGTTTTTTAGTAGAGAAGACAGAAACATCAGTCAAACAAAAGTAGCATCCTGTGACATGGATCTTCCGCTCCTTCCAGATTACTGTAACTGCAAGGGCATTGACTTGCAAGTACTCTTGAGCTAAGCTCTCAGACTCATTTCACACACTGCGCAGCAAATTCGTTGTGTTCAAATCTTGTTTTGATCTCTAATTTTACAGAAAGTAAATTTCATCTGAATTTTAACTAGAGAAGTTATATTTCGTTTCTGAAATCTAGGAGTTAACTCTGCGTAGCGTATGTGGCAGACAGAATTAGTACTAATTATACAGCTACAAGGCATAATGAGACTCAAGTGAAATTATAAAAAATATTTTAAAAAAATATTTTTAACATTTGGAATAGTAAGTTAAAGTTTTGGTGTCAATGAATTAAAGCCATGTGCTATGATAGCATTATAAAGCGTTATAAATGAAAACTAGTCGAAATACTTGTATGCATAACTCAATACTTAGATGTTATATAACATTTCTGAGTACATAACTTTACTCAGCATTGTCAAATTAATATTAACAAAGAACGAAAGTTTATTCTTATTAAAGAAACAAAACCTATAATTTATTCAACTCATGAGCGATGCTATTACTAAAATCACTTTATAATATCTAAAAATAGTGGAATCTAAGCTTATTTGCAATTATTATGATCCTTAGTATTAGCAACTGAAAATAAGAAAAAAAACAACTTGTCCCTTCCGCTCATTCAAATGTCTAATTATTTGAAAGCATCTGTTAGGTTTCTTCCTGAATAAATTGATGCCAACTTTGGAAGATTTGGTATTTAAATCGTTTAATGTACCGAAACTGCTTAAGTCATGTAAAAGTTACAGCAAATCCGTGCTGAGCTCTCTCGCTAATAAACTTATATTTTTTCAGGAATTTCACATCTGTCTGCACAGCAGTTTTCATTTAAGGATGGACCAAAGATTAATACAAAAATAAAAACCTAAAACCGTCTCACTTTATCTTTTCTTTTTACTTCTGGCCAATTAAATTACTCGTAACAATTTATTTGCGCACTGCTTTTGACATTTAAGATTTTAATTTAAAATTATCGCAAGTTTTTTTTTTTAAAAAACTATATTTTTTTTCATTTTTAGTGTCAGTCATATAACAATAATGAAAAGTCGTTAGGGTATGGAAATAACCGAATAAACAAAAAACAAAGTTAAAAAAACTGTTATCCATCATCAAAAGTAAACTCTTCTTCAGAGCGACACCTACAAGTTTGGCTTTTGATTTATTATAACAGGATTTATAAATAATAAAAATATAGTTTGTTTTTTTTTAATATTCAGACAGCGAAAAAATTTGTCATAGCTATTGTTGCTATAGAAAGAAAATTCATTTTTGAGTCATATAAGGTTTAGAAATATTTTAAATATTTGAGCTAAATTAACGAAAAGAAAACGATTAGATGTTTTTTGTGTCATTAAAAAAAAAAACTGGCGACCACTGAGTGGCTAAACATTTAGAACAGGTGCCCGGTGTTTGTTAGCAGATTGAACAAAGTTCCGTATTCGCTGGCTCGGCACAAAGTATCGTCCGACGCCATTTACAGACACGGTAAAGACACGTTTTCTTTATGGGGCGGGCATTTTGCTACTAATTTAGTCGGAAATCTTCTAAATGTAGTCGCTGCTTTTGAGTTGGATTGATATAAATATAGTTTGAAATGGTTTTTTTTTTTTAAAATTCTGCAGTCTGTTCGTCTACGTTAATTCGGAATCAAACCACAAAAGACCCGGAAGCCGATGAGAGAAAACAGAAATTTCTATAGAAGCGGCAAGAGCGATGGTTTAGCCGGTCTGCTCCGGTCAGAGATGAAAATTGCAACTGAGGATCAATTCAACACGTCAGTGAAACAACGAAAACGACCGACTCACGCTATTTAAGCAGGTTTTAACAATCTCTACGAACGTTCCATTGGGAACGAGAGGTGCCGGACTTAAGCAGTTCCCTTTCGCCATCGCTGTTTCGTCTTAAGTTGGTTGTGAACAGGTGAAGTAGGAAACTGCATCAAGCGAAAATCGTTTTGATCCTGATATGATGGAGACTCTTTCCCTCCGTCAGTTTGCCACGATTCTCTCATTATGCTGGCCTCGCGCACTCTCGGCGATTGGAGAAAACTCGTTAATGGACAAAAGGAGAAGATTGCGTATCTAGATTTCCGCAGATCTACGAGCAGAATTGCGCTAACAGTGATTTTATTTTTTAAGTTAAATAAATGCTTTCCGAAATAGTCAAATAGCCGACGTCTCCCTGGCGCTGACGGCGTTTGAGGTACCAGCCCTACCAACCGCCAGGTAGCAGAGTCGAGTTCAGCTCCTACATAAGGAAATAAATCACTGTACATGTTGGGCATCGTTACTTTCTCGTTCACAAGATTTTCAAGGAAAGAAAGAAGCGAACAAATTTTTTTTTTAAAGTTCTAAGAAAACAAAAAACAGAACAAAACTTACTTTTTTATTACTGGTATTAACCCTCCAAGTAAGACTAAAATGATGTTCTTGATTAAAAAAGACAATTTTTAGCTAATTTACGTTAGTTTAATCCTTATTGTAAAGAAAAAGGGAAAGAAATTTTAAATATCTGTCGTAAAGAAACGGATACGAATGAAACAAAATAGCTTTCGTGGGGTAATCATGTGTTTTAGAAATTATTTGAATGCGATAACGTTTATTCTGTATTAAAGCTGTCTTATAATTAGACTTTTATGTCCATTTCTGAGGAATGGTGGACTAGTATGACTGGCAGCGTGCTCGCTGTTCATGGTTGTGACATGTCTGAATACCTGTTAGTTACCCCTCTAGTAACCTGATTTCTGCCACTGTGCAGTGCCATCCCGTTTCTCGACCTCAGTAGAAATTTAGTAGATTTTATTATATTTCCCTTAGGACGACGGAACTTGAAGTGCATCGAGCAAGTTACCTCTTGTTCCGGTGCAACGAAACTTCTATTCTCCTCTCAGCTACTGTTCCAAGCGCTGAAACTAAGTGATACAGCAGGATAAAATAGAATATGCTAATAAAGCAATCGACCAACGAATCAGCCAATTAACCAGTAAGCTATCCAACCAGTTTGTCAACCAATCATATTTTGTAATGCTCCAGTATAATTCCATTGCGCGATATAGATGAAACTTTCCGAAAAAAGAAAGGTTACCTCGTGAAAACAACACAAGACAAAAGGAAACAGAAGAGGAAATTTGATTGCACGTAATACTATACATAACTTAAATTTAATTATTCATATTCCTAAATTATTTAGACCGGATACGCAATCTAAAATCGTCATTTAAGTTATTTTGTTGAATTATAATATATAATATTATTATTTAATTTTCGCAATGGTATATTATTAGTAATTTAAAGGGGGAAATAAAATCAGAATCTCAAGGTTCTGCTTATCAAACCTTTAGAAAATAAAATAAATTGGCATTAAAATAGTTTGTTAATTATTGCTGAACAAAAACGTGTGTTTAATGAGCCTGTAAATATCTGGTAAATGTTTTATAATAAAACTTGCTAAATA
Source organism: Nautilus pompilius (assembly GCA_018389105.1). Lineage (NCBI taxonomy): Eukaryota > Metazoa > Mollusca > Cephalopoda > Nautilida > Nautilidae > Nautilus > Nautilus pompilius. Next base: position 31,117 of record JACATO010001007.1, read on the forward strand.
CTGCAGCCAATTTTTTTGAAAGATTATTTTTGAAACAACTTCGATAAAGATATTTGCACTGTGGAACGTCTATAAAACTCTTTCTCGCCAGCACCTCATCAAGTACAAGTAAAAACTTTCTTTGGCGCTGTTTTAAATTCCAAAAACTTAAATGATCTTTATCCCTTTTTGGACGTCAAAATTATATATTTGCTTTAGATTAGTTAACACCCCTGGAAGATACGTGCTTTATTCCATAAGTTAAACATCTTTCTAATAACCTACCAACATCATTCATCTCAACATAGCTCTCTTAAGAAGACTCTGAACAGTTTTGTTGCGTCATAATTGTGCATCATCCCTATTGGCGTTTGGATGCACGTCATAGTTGTATAAAATGGTGTATTGTATGACACTAGTACATTTTTTTATATGATACCTTTTTTACTTTCATATCATCCGATGGAACATTTCCTGGTCGTATTTGATCGTTTCTGCTTAGCAATTGTAGCAGGGAGACTGACTCGCAATACATAAATAGGATCAATACGTTAAATTGGTGTAAATTTAAATTTAAAAATCTTTGTTGTTCTTTTGTCAGTTTTTACCTCAAAAAAGTTTGAATTTTATTGTTTGATCTCTTAGCAACCACAAGCTCGATTTTTGTTTTCTGAACTGTAGCCACAGTGGCAGCCGCTGTAACCCCATTGCGACTTCTTTAGTGCTAAATTGCCCGTGTTCAGATAACACTCCTTTGAAAACAATATTGTAGAGTGTGGATTTACTGACTTTTACCAGCCGATTACTCTGCAGTTATGCCTCTTCAAGAAATTACCAGATTAGCGATGATTAGTAGAAAGCCCCTGTCAATATCAAAACAAGAATTAATAGTCTTTATTATGTTTAAAATATAGATGTTGACAATGTAAAGCATATAATTAATTAACCTTCGATATTTTGTTTAAGGATGTAAGGCTTCTATCTAAAGTGTTTCTGGGGTTGTTGGTGGTGATGCCTGGTGTAAGTTACTGACTGTAGTGGTCCACCGTTCCGTTTGGCTACTCGCTTTGCCGACTGTTGAAGTGAAGTGAACTCGCTGACCCCCGGTACCTTCCTGATGACCGACCCCACGTGCGGAAGATCGGCCGCCAGCCGCCCTCACTAATGGACGGTTTTAAAATAAGTAACTTCTCGTGAGCGCTACGTCGACAAAGCTTATATTTTCAGGTACGGAAAGGAGCTACAAGTAAAGAAGATAAATATACGCTTTTGTTTAACTAAATTCTTTCGACTCCAAATTCCTGGGTGAGAAAACACCTTTCTACTGGTCAGAGCATTGGGACAATCCTACCTCCAGAGAGAGAGAGAGGGAGTAGGGTTGGGTGGCCGGCTCGCAGTCTCGATGTAAACTAATTTTGGCTAAAATCCTTTAAGACCATAAGTTTTCATTTTAAAAAAATTATCAATTTTTGTTACTAATCGAAATTTAAATAAAATTTCTTTGAACCTAAAAAAAAAAAAGTAAGGTGAAGAGAGAGAGAGAGAGAGAGAGAGAAGAGAGAGAGAGGAGAGAGAGAGAGAGAGAGAGAAGAGAGAGAGAGGAGAGAGAGAGAGTTTTTATCTTAAAGCCTTTGGCCTTTGAAACATAAGTTATCGATTTATCATCAGTGTGGAATCTTTCTATTAAGAATATAAGTTTCATTTCTGATTTGATATTATTATTTCAGTGAAATCCTCGGAGCAGAAATAAGTATCTTATTCCACAGCTATTACAAAAAAAAAAAGAAACCAATATATATATATATATAATGAAAACGAGGAACAACGGCGGAAAAATGAGATATTCTTAAAATTATCCATGTTGAATAGTTAAATAAAAAAGAAAGCAAAATTGCCAGTTACCTGTTGCCTGTCGAAAGTCGACCAGCAGCGGTCTGACAATTACCTTTGTGGCATTTCGATGAACCGGTCCTTCATTCCAGTTGCCACCAGCTGTTGTTCAAGTAAAATGCAACTTTGCAAGAATGGTATTTTTTTTCTTTTTAAATCCATCCTGAGTAGGAAAAATTATAGAGAATTCCTCGCCAGAAGGAATTGATTATTCATGCGAAGCTTGTTAGAATTAGGGAAAATAGTTATGTAAAACTTTAATTTGGCATTGGCCGCACAAGATGAACGCTGATTCCACAACAGATCAGCCCTTATATCTACTGTTGTCGGTTTTAAGCAAACTTACCTGTATTATCTTGTATCTTTTTTTTTTGTTGTTGTTTTACTAATTACGGAAATTTATGTCTGCATCAACTTTGCCTTAGCGAACGAAGTTTATACTTAATTTACTTTCTGCTTTAAGTTAAATGCAAGTAGAATTAGTAAAGACCAACTTCACGAATGATTACTGTATAAAAACATGAAGATTCGGATAGGGAATAAAGCAATAACAAAAAAAAATGTTTTAAGAAAATTCTTAATTACATTTTCCCAGGTAATAGCTGGAAGAACTGAGACGACGAGAATCACGTAATGTCTTTGGGCGATACATCGAGATTTAAAAGCCAACGACAACAACAAAACGATTTCATTAGGACAATAATATAAATATTTCCTGTGGATCAAATCCATAAAAAATGTATTAAGTAAATAATAAATGATAAAAACAAATTAAATATTGAATAACAAGCAAGGTTTAAAGCAACGTTTCGAATAAATAGAAAAATTCTTTACACTGACAGTTATTGGCAGCTGTGGTTTTGCAGTAAAGGTCCAATGCAACACTGGACGAAAAGTCATCTTCAATTCTTCTTTAATCGTAGAGAATCAGATAACCACTAGTTACGTGGAATTTATCTGATATTCACTATCTTTCGTATTTAACAGCACGTAATTACCACGCAAAGATGGTTTTTTTGATTCTTTACGCCAGTTATTACAGATTTTACTTTAGTCTCGTGTCACCGGCCTAAGCTAAGTCGTCGTTGGGAGATTCTTTTACTTTTAAATTTGTTGGATAATAGTTGTATTTAAGGTTCAGAGGTAGCATGGCGTGCTGGAGTGCGGGTCAGAAACGTAGCCGGAAACGGGAAAGATAACTTCCAAAAGAACAAAGCGACCTTGCTACAGATTAAGCTGGCTGCAGTCAAAAGCTGCCCTTCTAAGGAGTAGAGTCTTGAGATGATGGAGATAGGGTTAACTTGGTTATTACTACTGAGAAGGTTAAATCGTATCAAAAGTGAATTTTTTTTTTAAAAAATGAATAAAGTAAACAAATAAAAGTTTCACAAACTGGAATATTCTTTTAACTCTAAGAAAAACACTGCTCGTATACCGTGAATATATAATTATTGATGGAATTCTATTTTTTAAAATTTAAAGGCAACTTCTCAAAATGTTTGCTCCGTGCTTTTCACGTGTGTACGACTGATTAGTACTTCTTCATTAAAATAAAGCTATAACTCTGCCTTTACTGTTATCAATAAATACTGTTAGTAGTACTAACATTTTATTACTAACATCAATGAAATTTTTTTACCTGTGCAACTATTACTGTTATCACTAGTCACTGATGCTATTATTATTATTATTATTATTATTATTATATTATTATTATTATTATTATTATATTATTATTATTATTATTATTATTATTATTATTATTAATAATAATAATAATAATAATACTATCACAACAACTGATATTATTTCTATTAATATTATTTTATCATTACATTTTTACTATTACTATTTCTGATACAATTAGAGAAGACAGGGCTAGTTGTTACAATAGCAGTAATTCCTAATTAAACGTACAGATGAGCAATAATCAATTTCATACATTTTGACCTGCAATCAAACCCTGTAACATCTAATTCCGGTCTTGCTTATTATTATTATTACTAGTATTATTATTACTACTCTTATTACTTTCATTACTACTAATAATCATATTTAAGATTATTGATAAGTGATTGAAAATGTAAGTTATTTATTGTAAGTTTGTTACTATTGTACGTTATAATAAAGTAATAGAATTATACACTATGGTAAATAATTGTTAAAATGACTGTCTCTTCTGTAATCTTTTAACAAGATCTTTTACTAAACAATAAGAAACATATTTCTATTTTCTTTTGTGTTTTACTAAACATACAAACAATAAAATAGATCGGTTTGTCCTTAAATCGAATTTGGTTTTCTATCTTTTACGTGGGTGAACGTTCCAGTAACCAAAATTAGTCATTTTACTGCTCCTGTTCGATTCATTAATTAAATCATCAAAATTTCTCCACCTTTTTCAATAGTAATAATTATAATAATTTTAAAAAGAGAAAAAACTATTTGAGATTTGATCTAGCTCGATAAATAATGCAAATAATCTATATTTATGACAGTTTTCTTAATGTAAAAGAAGAAATATTTAACAGTTTATTCGAACAAATTTCGCGTCTTCTATTAATTTTTACAATTTCGACAGACTGTTTGTCTTCTCTTCATAGACTCTTCCGACGATTGATGCTTCGACAGAGATGTCGCCTACGGTACCCTAATAAACAGTTCTCAGTAAGCGAACGAGCGATTGGTCCAGGAAGAATCGGCGCATGTCGACATCTGTTGGCAGAAACAGTCTAAAGACCCGAATGCATTCTTCTTATATAAGCAAAAAAATATTTCACTAAAAATAATATGGAAAAAAAACAAACATTCATCCTTAAAGTTTCTGGTGTGCATAAAGTAATTTTACTTTTTTTAAAATTTTTTTGCAGTGCTACTAAAAAAATTTAACTTATTTATTGAATAAATTTGTTGATTAATTGTTTACTTATTATTTTTATATTTAAAATGGACTATTCGTTATAATAGAGTTAACATGAAATTCTCATTGTACTCACGCAATAAAACAATGGTTGCTTTGCAAAATTTTAAACTTGTATTGTTCTATTGGCAGCCACAATAGCTGAGACAGCAATACATAGTTCAAATAGGAGTATTTAGATCAAAATACCGCGACAAAATTTGAATATAGACTTGTCTTTTTGACATAAGTATTTTTGCTATCATTCATATACTTCCATAAATACGTGTGTCTGTATGCAGTAAAAACCTGTTTATTTATGCATAAAATCCGGAATATCTCAGTAATGACAAACAGCGTATATATATTACACTGCATATACTTATACTATACATTAAAGAGAAAAAAATTAAAATAAGAAACCACAAAATAATAATAATAATAATAATAATAATAATAATAATAATAATAATAATAATAATATAATAATAATAATAATAATAATAATAATAATAATAATAATAATAATAATAATAATAAATAAAATCTGTTTTAAATAATTTTGCATTTCATTTAAAATATTTATTAACTTATTAACTTCTGGTATAAATAAATTTTAGATTTCGGACGCTTGAACAAAAAATCACGAGTTTTACTGTTTAACTTATATAAAAGATATACAAGAGATAAAAAAGCAGATAGGAAATCACATTTTCAGAAAATTTTCAAAAATTCACGATATAACTTTTATTTTGTTCTATTTTTGTTGCTATAATATAAACACACACACACACACACACACACACACACCACACACACACACAACACACACACACACACACACACACACACACACGTCTACCTATATTGATACCGATAATAAAAATTCATAATTTTAAAATGCTTGATAGTTTCTATGTATTACTGTAATTAATTTTGAGGCAACCGAACCTTTATTTTTGAAATTAATCTATTATATTCATTTTTGTTTGAAAAATTAAAATAGAAAAAGCGAAACAAAATACGTTTCGTGGGGAAAACAGCAAAAAATATTAAACCTGAATGTCTAATTATGCGGGAAAATGAGAGAGAGAGAGAGAGAGAGAGAGAGAGAGAGAGAGAGAGAGAGAGAGAGAGAGAGAGAGAGAGAGAGAGAGAGAGAGAGATATCGGATACATAACTACAGGATAACCAAATTCTAAATGGCTTCATTACTTGATTAACATTCAATTTTCTTTTTCAACATCAAAACCTTTTTCTTGCTTTGTAATAAAAGATTTAAAAAATCAAAAGTCATGACGCAGGGAAAGAGAAACACGCCTCCCATCGAAAAGGCTTTCATTTTGCTTTGTTGTTCTTCGACGCATTAGTACAGTGACTGGACCCACCAGCATCCTCCCAATGACCATTTTTCTACCTGATTGCACACTTCCTGCTGAACGACGAGAAAATATCACGAAGACCCCTTGGAATTCTAACTCAGAAGAATGATGTATTATCCGGATGGATGGAAAGGCTGCCTCGCACGCACGGGGATATACGCTTAGGTATATCATTACCATGACTACAAGCGATCCTTGCTGTCCTGCGAGCTATATCACTAAGAGAGGCACAGT